>JAMZEH010000010.1:2150000-2165000 GCA_024699665.1 Ostrea denselamellosa
CTGATATGGTAGCAACACCAGGAAAAGATACCCCTTCATATGCTACAGTAAAAAGGTGGGTGGCGGAGTTTAAACGCGGCAGGCGGAACCTTGAGGATGATCCCCGTACTGGAAGGCCTTTCACTGTTGCAACCTCATAAGTGGCCAATAAAGTCCATGATATTGTTATGACTGACAGGCGAGTGACAGAAAAATATATAGCCAGTACAGTTGGTATTTTAGAGGAAAGAGTGCATTCCATTCTGACAGAGGATCTTATATTGAGAAAGCTTTCAGTCCGTTGGGTACCAAGACGTCTAACAGAAACACACCAGACGCATTTTGTCGCGTGCTAATTTAAACTTTTAAGAGGTAGATTCTGCTAACGTTCTTCAGAGATTTGTTATAATAGATGAAACGTGGGTCCATCATGTCACCGCAGAGGCCAAAAACAGTCTGAACAATGGAAGCACCCTGGTTCACCCCCGCCAAAGAAGGCAAAGACTGTTCCAGCAGCTGGAAATGTTATGGCTTCGGTTTTCTGGGATGCTGATGGTAGATAATATCCAAAAGAAACAAACAATCAATGACACATACTATACATCACTTCTGAGGCAGTTACGGGAAAATATTAAACCCATGCGCCGCAAAAAACGCAGTAAAGGTGTGTTCTTCCACCAAGACAATGCCCCTGTTCATACATCTGTCATTGCCATGGCTGCCATTTACGATTTTGGCTTTAAATTGATTCAGTATCCGCCTTAGTTGCTTGATTTCGCTCCATTAGACATTTATCTATTTTCAAAACTATAAATGGCCATTTCTCGTACCCACTTTTAGTCATATGATGACATGCAGTGGAAGACTTTTTGAACGGTCAAGGAAAGGACTTCTATACAATGGCATTACGTTCTTAAACATCGCTGGCAAACGTGAACCGGTCGCGGTAGCTCAGTGGTTAGAGCGTTCGCTTCGTAACCGGGAGGTCGTGAGTTCGTGCCCCGCTCATGCCATTGTCGCGTCAAACCTAAGATGAAAAATAGGTAGTGATTGCTCCTTCCCCAAAGTTGAGTTATTAGTTTGCCGTCAGTATGTATTTGCGATAAATTATCAAAATACGAAGCAGATGTGGAAGACTCTGTGGTATCTTTTATTTCAAGTTCATTGGGATACATCGAATCGACATATGAATGAAGTTGATTATTGTTAATAGATAAAACGCCGACGATATATCTAAATGTCAAACTGAAGGCCACAGCAAGATATTTTTCTTCTCATGAAGAAGCTTTTGAATGAATTTTGCTTCATAAGGGTATAAAAACAGGTCAGCTAACAAAGGAGCATAGTTAGTGCCCATAGGAATTCCAACACACTGTTGGAAGACCTGATCGCCAAAGACGACGAAGATATTGTCAATGAGGAACTCTAGCATCTTTTTAATATCTACTTCAGAGTACCTGTGCGTGGAGTCAGTGGTGCTTAACAAAATTTTTGGATGACTGATCACTAGATATGAATATTTCCTTTTACCATTTTTGTTCAAGAAGCATCTGTCTTTGATATCAGAAAGTCTAATCTTTAATTTATCCTGAGGTATGGTCGTGTAAAGTGTTGTGAAAAGTTTTGTGATTTCAAATTCACTAAACGTTCTTTAAAATTCTTAAGAATCTACATTTGATTTACACCACTTCTGGCGTATGCAGTGACACAGCAAGTCTGAAGATTCTTCTTCACAGCAGTTCATATTTTCGTGAAGAGCAAAGATAGGGGCTTGGTATGTTCAAGAAAATATCCAAGTATGGAGCAGACGTAGAAGACTCTTTGGTGTAGATTTTCGATTTCACTGGGATATATAGAATAGAAATGAATGAAAATTAATATTGTTAATTGTCAAAAGGACTCCATTGGAAATAAGCCAAGTTTCTTTCATGGGTATATCTTTGGTATAGGCTTAGACATAATTATATATCTACTTCATATATTAAATAGCTGAAACAGTTTTCCTTTTCTACCGTATGTATAACACACAATATATCGTGCAGTCATTTGTTTTAAATGTATGACTGGTATTTTTGTATATTCGCCTACTCCTGAATAAATGAACAAATAAGATTACACCGTATTAAAAAGAGATCTAGATATGGATCCAGGATTATTACAGGCGAATCGCTCAGCGTTGTTGAGGCCATGAAAGGCTGAACACTGTTTAACCAATGTATACCTAAAAGGCATGTAATAAAATTACTACAATTGCTTATCAATGGATAAAAATGCTTCAGATGAAGATATTGCTTGCTCTATTTAGGCGTTAATGATGGTGATGACTAATGACATAGAACAATTACTTCCGTTAATTTTTCTGTTACGATCTCAGTGTAACAAAGTTTACTTAATTGTAAGAAAATAAAACGGTCATAACCTGGTTTTCCCCCTCAATGTGCATGTTCTGGTGATAAAAAACAAGGCATGTTAAGGGATAACTTTAATTCTGTAATTTGTGATTTAATATATCAGCTATTGTTTGTTCGGTTTTTTTTTTTTTTGGTTTTTTTTTTTTGGCCCCGTGGGCATCCGAGTTATAATAGGTCCCCAGTACCCTTTCCTTGTTGTAGGAGGCGACTAAATGGAGCTGTCCTTTAGGATGAGACCGCAAAAACCGAGGTACCATGTCACAGCAGGTTTGGCACGATAAAGATCCCTCCCTGCTCAAAGGCCATAAGTGCCGAACACAGGCCTAAATTTTGCAGCCCTTCACCGGCAAAGGTAACGTCTCCATATGAGTGAAATATTCTCGAGTGGGACGTTAAACACTATACAATCAATCAATCATTTTATCAAACTAAGTGTTGATTTTAATTTGCTGAAACATATCAAGGTTTCAGATGTGATAAAATTTCTGAATTTTTTTTTACGAAATGTATACAAAGTTGAGATACTTGAATACATCATTTCAGAAAAATTAGAACACATATTTATCTGTCTTCTAACTTCTATATTGTGTGCGCTAGCATTAGTGAAATCATGATACAAAATGGCGCATAATGAGTGCTCTATAATATCTTCTCTAAGAATATCAATATTAAAAGTCTGTGATTTTTTAAAAAATCTATCAAAACCAGAAATTTGCTCAAACCAACGAATGAACTGTTTTAAATTATATTTATGAAAGTCAAAAACATTTTTATTTCAAAATGTTTTCACTAATTATTACGGTTTTAAGTAATTTCGATGTGGAATAGTGGACTGAATATAGTTGTTGAATATACAACATAAACGGTAACAATTTTGATTCACCAGATGCGCATATCGACAAATAATGTCTCTTCAGTGATACTCAAGTCAAAAATGTTGAAAATCCAATTAAGAACAAACTTGGAAGATCTGAAAGAATTAAAAATACCAAATAGTGGAGCCAAATCCGGCAAAGGATAAAACCTGTGCATGAGGGAGATATTCCTTAATTTTGAATGAATTTCTTAATTTTATGACAGCAATTTTTTTTAAATCCGTAATTCATGCTAGTACCGAAGTACTTAGCAACTGGGCTGGTGAAAACCCTCGGGAACTAATAGTCCACCAGTAGAGGCATCGACCGGTTACGCAGTAAAGCCACTCTTTGTTATTTAGATTTTTAAGATATTTTTTTTTTCGTTCCATTTGAGAATGTTCCACTTATCATTTATATAATACCAACATCCCTCCGTTCAAAGGTTTTATCTAAATAAAATAATAAATAAATAAATAAAAGAATTTTTAAAAACCCCAAAACGATTACTTCTGCCTCTGATGTCAGTCGCTTAATAAAGAAACAATTATTAGTTTCACTCGACCATCAGAATGGAGAATCGAACTTGGCACCTTCCGCTCACTCTGCCTACGATGACTTTCAAACATGATTACGTATAAAACAAGAATTTACTTACCAAATAATAATTTGTTACTTTATCTAGCTTAATGCATGTATTGATTTAATGTTAGAATGACTAAATGACATGATTGCATGACTACTGTTCTTTCCGTTCTTTCTTTTTTAAAAAAAGTATTCTTTCATCAAAGATGACATTAAACAGGTTGATTTGTTGTACGACAACACTTTCTTTATTCAGACAATTTGAAGAAATGTCTTTAAAAAGATTATAGAAATATAAAAAATTGGAATAGAGATTATATTAACTTGAAAATTATTTAAATTGAAGAAAAAACATACACCTTAGCACAAATTTAAAGTGTGTGTATATATATATATATATATATATATATATATATATATATATATATAAGATGAAAGCAATCCAATGTTTCATACCATGAACATGTACATATGTATATAGATATTAAATAAATTTTGCAATAAATTTTGCTTTTTGGGATAATCTAGCTATAGTATGGATCTTAGAAATTCAGAACTGTATTGAGTTACATGCAAAAATACTACTCGTGGAACGAGAGACTAGTGAGTCACTGAAGGCTACCACTGTGTGATAATTCCTTATAATTAGAAAACGTGCGATATGATTTGATCCAAACACTCAGAATTTCGGTGAAAAAAATATGGAATGATGAAAATAACATTTTAAAATTATTATCTAAAAAAAGCATTATTTTGTAACATTTGAAATTTAATGCACGGTTCCGTGTGACAAGCTAACCATTTCTATTTTGGATTCACAAAACAGTAAAGCCTTCCCTTTTTCAAACACCTGCCACAATGACTCAGTGGTTGAAGCGTTTGCTTTTGACCAGCAGGTCATGAGTTAAAGCCCTATTTGTACCTTGGTTGCGTCCGACCTAAGAGGTATAAATAGGTAGTAACTGTTCCTTCTCCAAACGCTCTGTATTTAGAAGTGAGAATCGTGGATCTTTCGACGAGATCTTAAAAATAGCGGCCCGTGTCTCGGCAGGCAAACCATTGCTACTACGGCCTTGTGTGTCGTACAAAGGTCCCGATTTGTAGCACTTCACTTTCAGCTAGTGTCGCCTCAACATACGATTTCAGTCAAAATATTCATATTAAATGGGCATGGACACGATTCGAGCTGAAAAGTTTCGAAATTTATTTTTTCCATTTTTATTGTATAGAATGATTAACTAAAATATATATTTCTAATGGTCAGCAAAAATTTGAATGTCAGTTGTCGAGTTACAAGAGGGATACGGAGCTCACAATTCTTTGTTACGTAAACAAGGATCGTGTCATTTTTTTTTACCTTAGTTAAGCATTGTAAACATTAAAAATGGGAAAATAGAATTTGAAAAATTTCAGCTCAAATCGTGTCCATGTCCCTTTATAATACAAATAATAGTTAGTCTATGATATACGTATGTATCGTGATATTTTTTTAAATAACGCTGAAAATATCGACGTTGCCGATGAGTCAACAATATGAAAAATACGCTTTAACCAATCATTATGAAAATTTGGAATCTATATTAAATGAATACTGTAATAACTGTAAAGCGTATTGGAAATTGATGAAAAATCTCTTTTATGTTAAAGCAACAAAACGACATTTACCTTTACAATATATTGGAATCGGATAATCAAGATTGAATTTTTCTAGTTGCCAAAAAATTGGAAACTTGAATAAGTATTTTTCACTAATTTCGAATATTAAAACTACCAAATTTGTATTATTTGTGCAATTTAAAAATTACATTAATTTACAGGAGGTTCTTTATATCATTTCAGTTTTGTCAATAAGACTGTTAAAATGTACTCCAAATGAGTGAAAAATTCTCGAGCTGGACGTTAAACAATCTACAACCAACTAACTATATCAAGCCCTAATGATCTTTAATAAGTCACTACTAGAAAATTCATTTCCAAACAGCTGAAAAATTGCTCATGTTGTTACCACTTTTTAATAAGTATGGCCCATCTATTACTACAATAATGTAGGAAGTACAGACCAGTGTCTCAACAAAGCTGTGAAAGTAAAATCATGAAAAGAATAACTTGAAGCTAGTGAACTTTTTCATGAAAACATTTCATTGTATAAAACATCAAAACTTTGCTAAAAGTATTGATAATGTGTTGCGTGATCTCTTGCGATTTACTAATATTAAAAGGTTTTGATATTCTGAAACGAGACTTTATTTTTTTAGATTCATACCATTGATATCAGCGAAAATCTATCACAATGAATTACTAGTTATTTATATAACAAAAAGGGTAATGTTAAAGGTTAAGATATCTTGACATTATGTATCAATGCTGGTGTACCACAAGGATCTATCTTAATAACACTCTTATTCCTTATTTATATCAACTACGTAGCAGCTAATATGTTATACTTTTGTTGATTATATGCTGATGATAACACTGCGATTTCTAAGTTAAAGATACAGTTAGTTTTGGAATGTAGAAAATTTTTCTATTTGTATTTTCAAGGATGTCAGTTTGAATATGTATCAACCCATCGACATCTTATTTTTCTTTTTGCTCAAAATATGGGTTGGTATGACTATACGTTTATCAATAAGATTGCGAGTAGTGCATATAAAAGCTAAGCATCCTTAAAACACTTAACATGTACTCTCGGCAGAGATATATTATTGAAAATGTTTATTACATATACATGACCCACTCTTGAGTATGCCTTTGTAGTCTAGAACGGTTGCTTCCTTTTGACAAGGACTATTTAGAAAAATGTTCAATTAAGTGCCGCTACCGGTCTACAAATTTTGATATCGCAAGAATTCATTTATTTAGAAACAGACTAGAAAGGAACCTCTTGTTAAACGATGCACTACTGGTAAACTAACCACAATGTTCAAATTCCACAATAATCAAGTACCTAAATACTTAATCAACATATTCCCCTAAAGCTAAAACTTCTTCATTGCATAATACACGTAACTGTGAAGATTACAGAGTACTTATTAATACAAAAATTATCTTGTTTCTGACACTGTTCGAATATGAAAATCTCTTACATTATAAGTTAGGGAAGCAACCTCCCTCAGTCCATTCCAGAACATTACTGAAATTATTGCTTCAGAAGTCTTTCCATTTGGAAAGTACAGTGTCAGTATTATTTAAACTAAACTAAGACATCACTATGTACTGAATAATGATATTTACAGGGGAAATACCAGCTACACATGTAGTGTGAATGAAGATGGCTATCAGTTTTCTTAGTAAATGATAAGATACGATTTCTTTGAAAAATCATTTAGACTTGAACTGTTACAATATATAACATACATGTATCTTATACCATGAGGTGATGACTCCTTGTCTCATGATATTAACTGCTTTATTTTCTCGGCAGCCTACAAATTTATACACGACTCTGATAGATTCCGTTAAAATATTGATGTTCATGTTTTGTTACCACTTGTCTATAAATGTATTTTTCAGTGTGCTATTCTACAAGTGTATTAGCTATTAATATAAGTAGAGAAACTTGTAAGTTGTAAGAACTTGTTTTCAATTTTTTGAATATTGATCATATGTTCAATTCTATTCGAATATTTTAACTATTTAGTCAACACAAGCAAATAATATTCCTGCTGCTTAATATTTTTGTAGACGACTGCTGTTTGGAGGGATCGTTAATGAATATTTAAAATTGTTTTATTCACTCAGATCGAATAAACCATGTCATGTGTATTTTGTATTACTCGTGTTGTAACAGAGCAACAAAATTCTTGAAGGCCAGTAATGTCAGTTCGACGTTTGGAATCAATATGCGGAACGCAGCTACTGCTGTCATTCAAATATCGCGTAAGAGTACGAACTGTTCTGAATGCTGTTACAAGAACAAACTCTTTAAGAGGTAAACAGAAACCTCATATAGGTACAGCCAGAAATCATGCAACGTGGTCAAGAAAGATAAATCTACAAGCTCAACGACCGTCAAGAGAAAGAGATTAAAGTGTTTATATGAAATACCACGTATTTCAAGAATACATGACACAACAGGATAATAAAATATTTATACAGCTTGAAATACATTCGAGAGGTCAGAAAAATAAATGGGAATGACATAGCTCCATACTGTGTCTATTCCACAAGAACAACGTTTTCTGTATAAATGGTTGCAGTAATCACTAAATTTTCGACAAAGTACATAATCCCGGGCATCTGCCTCCAATCAATGTCAATAAGACTGTATTTACGATAAGCGCTGGCAATCAACCGAAAATGAAACCATGCTTTATATTTTCTAAGTTTATCTGTGATATTCTGAGGTATAGATTGAAGTACGTAGATATAAAGCACTTCCAAAAGATTTCACACCAACATGTACATGTCAACAGAGACAAGTACGATATAAGTAGAAAAACTGCTAGTTGTATTACGCAGGGGATTTACCTGTGTGGGATTCTGCACTGGTGCGTACTCTCAAAATGCACCACTTAGTCATCTGGGTTGCTAGAACAAAGAATTGCATCCTGGATCTGTTATTGACTTAATATTTTAAATAATATCATTTTACATTTCAAAGACTACAAATCGCGTTTTGTGTTTTATTTGACAATCTTCACTCTAAATGAATAACCATATCAACATTCAACCGTCAGATTACAAGTGTTTGGTAAATTTCTCTGGATATCATATTTATTGCCAGACAAACTTCACTGAAAACAGGATATCTCTTTAGACAATGTAATATGTTCACCCTATTTACAGAACTACTTGTATGTAGAATCATTCAAACTGAAGCAGTGCGATGGCGGAAACACCACAAGCAACCTAGCAATAATTAAATGATTTCTGAGCATTCGGACAACCATTTCGTCTATCATTTCCACTGTTTTATGATACTCATAATACGGATAGGTCTGTGTCAGGTTTATGAGGTGAAAAATCGGTATTTGTATATATGTATGAATCTTAAGAAACATACGCTAATCTAACAAGCATTTAAACTCTAATCTTAAAAATATCAAAACAAAGAAATCGCTATTATGCGCTAATCACCAGCAACGATGCACACAGAGAGAGAGAGAGAGAGAGAGAGAGAGAGAGAGAGAGAGAGAGAGAGAGAGAGAGAGAGAGAGAGAGAGGAAATCGCTATATACTCTAACCTCATCTGACAATCCTCAAAAACAAAGAAATCGCTATACACGCTAATCTGACAAACATCAAAACAAAGAAATCGCTATACACGCTAATCTGACAAACATCAAAACAAAGAAATCGCTGTACACGCTAATCTGACAAACATCAAAACAAAGAAATCGCTATACACGCTAATCTGACAAACATCAAAACAAAGAAATCGATATATACTCTTATCTCATGAACTCTAACAAATATCAAAACAAAGATATTGCTATTTACTCTAATCTGACAAACATTAAAACAAAAATGGCGCTCTATATGCGCTTGACTTAGAAATAACATTTAAATAAAGAAATCGCTAATCTCACAAACATGAAAAAAAAAAAAAAGAAACCTCTACATGTGTGTATGCTAAATTCACAAACATCAAAATAAAGAAATTGATATTTACGCCAATTTCACTGAAATGGCTATACACGTTAATCTCCAAAGAAGTCGATTATACATATATATATATATATATATATATATATATATAAACACCAAATTTTCACCTCATTTATGAAATTATTTGAATATTAATGTTCACAATACTTTATGCATGTGTATTTGCCATATAAACAGAAGTATTGAATGATACTGTATTCTGTCTAACTTTTAGCTCTTATATTGAGAACTTAGATCTGTTGCCTGGCTATCATTAAGTCTATGGATTTATGTTTCTTTACCACGATTGTGCCCAGAAGTACATGAAATATTACTATATATCTGAGGTTTTGGAAAATCTTATAAAGTGTTCATTCTGCTAATCGCGTTCATTATAGTATTAATACACGATATTTAAATGTTAGCATTAGCCGGTGTACAGTCTTATAGCGTAGACCTGTCACTGACCGTTATGAGTTTTGTTTGTCTATATTTATAATCAAATATAACGTGAATGCATTTCTTTTTTTAAAGCATTTTCTTGATTATATATACATTTGGTTACATTACATTACAATACATACATACATACATACATACATGGTTATGGTATGAGCTGCAGTGACTGAATACGTTGAAAGGGTTGATTAACTCGTGTAATTGTTACATCTGGGGTTTTTTTGCCTGGAACACAGAAATATGACATCACACACAGCAATACACACAAAGGTCACATGGTACAAAACATTTTACAACACCTGAACACTAGTTTCGTCTCTTGTTTAAGCGTGGTTATTCTAATGAACATCGAGAAAAAAATTGAGATGAATTTTACTCAAGCTATTATTTGGAAATACTTGATATACTTCCTAGATTTCAAGGCTCGGTCCACTTCGGCAGGTCTATCATGCATTCTGTAAAATTTGATGGCTTCTGATCCCAGTATCGGAGATGAATAATGGTTGTTTATCTACTTTCACAAACAGAAGTGTGGCGGACCGTTGTAGGCGGGTTTTGCGTTATAGCGAGTTTTTGGCGTGTGTGGCAATCCGTTCTACATATTTCGAGGGAGGGTAGGTGGGTGGGAGGTGTTATACATGTACCAATGAGAGAGTGTAACGGTGTATATTTTGAGGAAAAAATCAGAATAATAAATATAAAGAGAGAAACTATAGTGATGGGAACAGATTGGAAATGCATTTATACGTCTATATAACCCGAATGAGTAAGACAACTCTAAATAAGCAATGACAATCCCAAAATGAGGTCATTATCTCTACACTACGTTTATAACATGTACAAAGTGCAGTTCTTCCTTAAGAACACTTGAGACAAACAAACACAAAATGGATGCATGGGCGGATATACTCATAGAAAAAAGTATTGCAACACCAAAATTACTCCTTTACACAATTTTTGCAAACGGAGCGTAAGTTGAGAATATACATGAAGGGCTGAAGATAACGAACAGTGATCTTTGTCATAAACTCATATAAGAAATTACAAAATTAAGAGTAGAGCAAACACGGACCCCTGGACATACCAGAGGTGGGATCAGGTGCCTAGGAGGAGTAAGCATCCCCTATCATCCGACAGCACCCGCCTTGAGCCCTAATATTGATCAGGTTAACATATATTTAATTTTCCATTCTGTCGGCCGAGGATCGTCCGTGCGACTGTTGTCTTCATTCCAACAGAATTGAGAGTTTTGTACACAGTGTTTCAGCTATTTATTTGACAAATTAGTTTAATTTTCTTGCACATCGAAATTATGGGTCCTCCGCAAGTCTCAAATGCACTCCGATGGCAGATTATGGGAATGAGGGAAGCAGGTATGTCAATGAGACAAACGGTCATCAAGCGGGTCATCACTATTAAACCGTTTGTAGAATTGTTAGAAAGTAACAACTAGCAAATGACGTCAAATGTCGTGCAAGATCTGGAAGGCCCCGTAAAACATCAATGGTTAGAAGACACGCTTCACCAATAGCTCAGTTTTAAAACCCACACATTTGCTTTCAACGATAATACTCCCCGTGGGGATCTGGGTTAGAATAGGTCTTCAGTACCCTTTGCTTGTCGTAAGAGGCAACTAAATGGGGGCGGTCCTTCGGATGAGACCGCATAGACCGAGGCCCCGTGTCACAGCAGGTGTGGCACGATAAAGATCCCTTCCTGCTCAAAGACCATAAGCGTCGAACATAGGCCTAAATTCTGCAGCCCTTCACCAGGAATGGTGACGTCTCCATATGAGTGAAAGCTTCTAGAGAGGGACATAAACAATATACAATCAAACAACGAAAATCAACTGGTGTCATTTGGCTACCGTGCAAGAAGATCCATAATGAGTTTCCTTACACTCAACCACAAAGCAGCACGTATGTAATGGTGTCAAGGTCGCCAACGTTGGAACCTAGCGTCTTTGAGGAAAGTTGATTGGTCGGACGAGAGTCGTGATTTCCTGCATATATCACAGATGGACGAATGCATGTATGACGGCAACTTTGAATTGCATATACTGAATGAAATATTGTAGAGACAATTCTGTTTAGTGGTAGATCGTTATGATGTGGTATTGTGTTTTCTACGACTGTAAGCTGGATTTTATTTTACTTATGTTTTTAAGCTTTCAGAGCTAAAGTGATGCTACTAAATAACGTTAAACAGGAAACGTGTCATTAATCGTACAGTACAGTGTGGAGAGAGAGAGAGAGAGAGAGAGAGAGAGAGAGAGAGAGAGAGAGAGAGAGAGAGAGCTTACATGTACTTTAATTGTAACAAGTACAAATATAAGATTCCTAGAAAAAATAGGGACTGGTAGTAAATCTTCTATGTTCCTTGAAAGTTGAAATATAATACGTTGATGGAGCTAAGAGCGAGCCCAGCTATACATGGTATGGTTTTCACAGGGAGGAGTGGGTCCCACTTTATGCACGTTTTATGGGTTCAATCGAAACTTTGGACGAGCATTTAGTATTTTACACTTCGAGTGCATACGAATAGGCAAGTATTAACGTATTTATTTCTACCTAGCCTAGGGTGGTGAGTTCGGACCCCCCCCCCCCCCCCCCCCCATATGTATGCCAAACATAGTTTCTACCAGTAAAATTGAAATATTTGATTTACATTAAAGAAAAAGGGGAAATCTGTATTGTACTGAATATCGCACAGTAGAATAATAAAAGTCATCTAGAATCTATTTGATTAATATCAAGGCGGTAATTATCCTGAAAATTTACTTAATCCACATGTAGCATCTAGGACCCTGAGTGCTAAGCATATATCTAAATTTGTGGTACTTCACCTACAGTTGGTGACGTCACAATATGAGTGAAAATTTCTCGATGGGACATACATGTAAAACAACCAGCCAACCAAATGAGCGTTGAAGTTTTCGATTATGATGACATAGTAGATTGACGCAAATTCTAAAAGTCAAAGGCAAACATATCCTAGCGTATTTGATCAAAGAGCAACAAAACATCGAAATACCGAGAGTTGTATTGGTAATTTGGAGTGAAAATAACTCTAACTCTGTCTGCCAACTTTAAATTAGCACCAAGGCCTTTAGATCTGAATGAGTCTCATACAGTTTTGAGATAAGAGCTCTTCTGTGTAGGAGGTGCATTTAGTACTACTCGGAATGCCTTTGTGTGACGTAGTGCAAGGAAGACGATTTTGTACAAAAACCTTGTTCCCAGAACTCCCCTCACATTTTATGCAGCAGTCAAATCATCTTTTGGGAGATGATTGATGGTGTCCTGTAGATTTTTCTATAGAACTCCTCTTACATTTTATGCAGTAGCATAGTTATTCCCATTCTTATATAACTTTCGGTATTTTGCTTCACTTTTTTGTCAAAAAACAAACAAACAAATAAATAAATAAAACACAGTTTGATGGGTTCGGTTGGTTTTATCCATGAATGATCTACAGCGGAAGTGAGTTTTGTGCGGAATTACCCGAACATATCCTAATTTCGTTTGTTGACCGTAATTTTATTTGCAGATTAACTAAATTTATTTTTCCGTAATATAACATGCTACATAAATCATCGTGACGTCATGAACGTTTTTGTTCAAAATTCATCCAAAATATAAACAATTTAATTCCAATTGTGATACTCAATTTAATTCATTTGTTTAATTTTAGCAACAATTATGAAATAGATAAACATTGTTAAAAACTTCACAAGAACATGCATTGGGGTGGTCGAGTGATCAAACCAAGTAAATCGCGAAGAGCTTCTCAGTAGATGTGATCAAGTACTGCCGTACTTGTTAGCAAGTGACGATTAAAAGAAAAAGGGGGGGGGGGGGGGTCAATCGAAGTTTTGAACGTTGAGGATTTTTTAACGTGGCGCGGACTCGTATTTCATAATTAGACGTAGTCCTTTGTGTTGCTGAGTATTTGTTATTGACAAAATAATGAACTAGCGTTTCTTTCTAAGCTCCTAATGGATTCTTGTTATACTCTGGTCGTATGCTTTTATGTAATCGATGTCCTGCTTCGACATTTGACCTCTCAAATACTTGAAGCAATTCTATCTTCCTTTTTTTTATACAATAACAAAAGAAAACTACAAATACATAATTATCGTACAAACTAAGTTGACGTTGAACACAAACTAGGAATGACGTCACAATACGTTTAGTTCCTCTGTTTCCATGTAATTGGTACGGCAATATTGCTTCATGTGTATTGAATGACTACTACAACTTGCTGACTGGCAAACACCAAAAGTTCTAGGAAGTGCCTCATTAAATAATAACGTGGACATCGCAGTTCCAATCCAGACAACTCCTTTAAAGTGCACTCACTGCAGGTCAGTCATGTACATTTAATGGCTGTTCCGACTTGTTCACTGACAAGCACGAAGCGTTCTTATAGCGATATTTTGAATAAAATTGCATGTTAATATAGTGTAAATTATAAGTGTCCAAAATTTCAGTTTTTCTGCACACTGTTGACTTAAATCAGCACAAAATTCTATGATATGTTATTATATAACCACATACGTCATATCACGATATGACGCGAAGCAAAAAAGTCGTTAATTTCGAGGAGTGAATTTGCGGTAACCGTCTCTTTTGACAAACTAGGACGTTTTTATCTGAAAGTGAGCAGTTGGATGATCTTTAAATTCAAATAGCTTTTCCACAGAAATATACTTAATAATAAACAACATGGCTTTCGATTTGGCGGAATGTAGTTCGTATTTCGGTATTTCAGAGGCCTTGTAGTTTCTATCCACTGCGCATGTCAATATAACTCTGATCCTGAGGTTCTGAGAAGGATGAATCGGAGATTTGCTTGAAACTCTGGTATGCAAGAATGAGATTTGAATATTCGCTAAGAAACATGTCGAAAATTGTAACTTATTGTAGGTTAGTTTAGGTTTGGAATTACTAATAAAAGTTATTTTCACTAACGAAAATCTATTAATACCATCAAAATAAACGAATTTTGTCATTTTACTAAGACGTGTCTGAAATATACCAAACGTATGAGGATATCTATCGAAAAAGCAATATATCTCGTGACAGCTAAGGTGTTGCATACTGCTCATAACAGACATAAAC